>OU015540.1:6292354-6297354 GCA_907165065.1 Caprimulgus europaeus
TGTTTTGTTCTTTTTATATATATATTTCCCCCCCCCCCCCGTCCCGTCAGTCCATGTCCACCTCCTCGCCGTCGGCGGGGCCGCAGTCCGATCTGTCCCTGGCTGTGCTGGCCTCCCGCGCCCGGACCGGCGATTTAGGCCGGGGGAAGCTGCCACCTTCCGCGGGTGCGGCCGCCGCCGGGTCACCGTGCGCTGCCGCGGAGCGGGGAGAAGCTCCGGCCGGTGGCGGAGGGGGCACTGACCCCGCCGCCGAGTCCGTGGAGCCGGGACCGGGCTGGGCACCGGCGGGCTGGGGCTCCGCGCTGCAACCGGGCGGGCCGGGGTTGGCGGCGGGCAGCGGGGAGTCCCGGGGGGGCTGAGCGGGTTCGGGGCCCGGGCTGGCCTTGAGCGCGGTCTGCGGGACGAGGAAGCCCAGGGGCTGGGTGATGGGGTAGAGCAAGAAGTGTCCTTTGCCGATGAGGGTGCGGGGTGCGCAGGGGGGGAGGCTGGGGAAGTCCGGGGCGGTTTTGCGGCGGGGGGGCGAGTCGGAGAGGAGGCTCTCCACGCTGAAGGGGTTGAGCTTGTGGAAGCTGCCGGCGCCTCGGGGCCCCCCCGCGCCCCCGCTGCCGTCCCCCGACGGGGCGGCCGCGCAGTCCTTGTCGGGCGGGCGCTGGAGCCGCCCGCTGCCGCTCCTTTGGCTGGGATAGAAGGGCTCTGCCGTCTGGTCGCAGGGGCCGGGGGGCGGCTCGGAGGGGGCGGCGGGGGGAGGTGGGTGATGCGGCGGGGGCTGCCCGCGGGGTTTGGCCTCGGGCGGGGCGGGAGAGAGGCCCCCCCCGCCGCCGCTGTCGCTGTCGGAGCTGGGGGTGCTGTGGAGGGAGAGGCCGCTGGGCGAGTGCAGGTGGCGGCTTTGGTTTTTGAGGAGCTTCTTTTCGTGCTTACGCTTCTTCTTCTCCATTTTCTCCAGCTCCTTGCGGGCGATCTCCTCGGGGTCCATGGGCTCCCCGCTGCACGTCGTGGGGTGGGAGTTGTGAGCCGGCCGCCCCGGGCCCTTCTTCGTGTTTTCTTTCTTTCTCCATTTGGCCCGGCGGTTTTGGAACCAGACCTACACACCGAACAACGAGAAGCAGTTAACACCCAGCGCACCGCACCGGCCCCCCGCGGTGGCCAGGGAGGGGAGTGGGGGGCGGGGGGACCCCCCCTATCCACCCCTCGAGGTACCAGCAGCCCCCATCCACCGGACTGGGCGTCTGCGAGACGGAGAGCAAGGGAAGGGGCAGGAAGAGAAAAGCAGGCTCATTTAACAGGGCAGAAAAAAAATAATATATATATTTTTAAAAAGCAAGGGAGGGTGCACACTCACGCACACACACGCCCGCACCGGCGCCGTGGGGAGGAGAAGGGGTAACACAGCTCCCCCCCAAACCCGTTCTGCCTCTTCCCCAGGTGCAGAAGCCCCAGCCGGAGCCCCGGCCCGGTCCCTCAGCAGCAGCAGCTCGCGGAATGCGGTACCGCACGGCACAATGAACGGGCACAATTAGGGGGGCGGGGGTTGCCTCGCCGGGGCAGAGCGGGGCCTGGGCCTCTTGCCTGTCCTGGGTGTCGGAGCAGAGGGGTTGAATCAGCCCAAAAATGGGATCTGGTTGGGTTTTTTAACGGACTGTGGGAGGAAAAAATATATATATATGTTAAATTAAATCCTCCCTGCTCCGGTCCTGCTCTGGCGGTTCCCCGGCGGCCGCACAGCCCGCGAGACACACGCGTTCCCCCGGCGCCCGTGGAGCCTCGGCCCATCGGTTCCCGGTCGGAGCACGGCCCCAGCTCGGGAGAAATGCGGGGATTTCGGTGGTTCGATCCCGGCTCCATCCCCCCGGCCGGGCCCCGTCGGTTCTTGGGCCCGGAGGAGAGGATGCTCCCAGAGCCGGCGCGGAGAGACACCGTGAGACAAAGCTGCTGGAGGAACCGCGGCAAACGGCGCCAGCTCATCCCCGGGGACCGTCCTCGGCTTTAAGGACACGTTCCCCGCACACACAGCCCACGCGAAGCCGCCGATCCGCCCCGCACGGCCCCGCGGCCACCGCAGCAAAGAACAGCACCGGGAGACATCCAACAGCCAACTCGCACAGCGTCCCTCAATTCCATTCCCATTTTATTTTTTCAAGATCAGTTGAATCAAGTAGCTGGTTTCCCTCCCCATCCCGCACGGCCGAGGGCCCTAGCAGTTCGTTAAAATCAAGTTTAACAAGTTCCGCACGCTCCCGATGCACCTACGAGCTTTATTGACGTTCCCCAGCGTACCCTGGCCCGTGATTAAGCCCCCTATTTGCATGCTAATTTTTCGCCTTTGGCTCATTTAAGAAAAATGTTTACAGTGGAAACATATAAGAGTGGAAAAAAAAATAATTAAAAAAGAAAGGTTTAGGGAAGTCAGGCTGGGATGTTACTCTTCAGGGCTTATTTGTAAGATTAAACATTAAAATAAAAAGGAATAACAATAATAAAATAAACCATAAAGGACCAGTACAAAGCAGGGAAACAAAAGGAGAGGGCTGGGAGGAGCGGGGCTGCGGGCCTGAGAGCACGGGGCCCGTCCCGGAGTGGGGATGCGGGTCCGGCGGGGCCTCCCTGGGGACAGGGACAGGGCAGGGAAGGAGGGGGTTGGCGGGGGGGCGACACACACGGTTTTTACCTGCACTCTGGACTCCACCAAGTCCAGCCTGAGAGCCAGAGCTTCTCGCATAAAGACGTCCGGGTAATGACTCTCATTAAACGCCTTTTCCAGCTCCTCGAGCTGCCAGCCGGTAAAATTGGTGCGGGTTCGTCTTCTTTTACAGCCAGGACTTTCTTTGTCCGGGTCACCCGAGTCTGAAAAGGCAGAAATACCCTCAGTTCCTTGGAAGACAGGCCTTCTCCCCCCCTCCCTGCCATTCACAGGAGGCTTTGAACTTTAGTGCTCGGCAGCGTTGGTAAAAGAGCGGGATGGTACACACACCTGCGCTAAAAATGGGGAGGAACCCGATCTGCCCTCGCCTCCTCCGAAAATGTACTTTACAGAACAATTATTCCTGAAGGAAGCTCTCCAAAGGCACTCAGCTGGCAGAGAGAGAGAGAGAAGTTCTAATATTTGCTCCAGCCACCAAAGGTTTTATTTTTTTTAAATTAAATAATTTTAAAGCCCTCCCCGCCCCGTCTTTCCCTTCCCCAGACCCCCGGAGCACCGGGCTCACAGTCGCTCTCACGCGTGGCCCCGGGCCTCCCGCAGCCCCCCGAGCAGGGGCGGACGTGGGGCTGGCAGCCTCTCTGAGCACGGACATCTCCAGGTTGGGGATGTGCAGCCCTGCCTGCGCCTCTCCTATCGCTTTCCACCAGACGTGGAAATTAATAATAGTAATATTATAACAATATAACGATATATTTTATTTAGTTGAGTTGCAAAGGGGGGCTGTTCTAGGATTAGCAAAAAAGGATGTTGGGGCGACGGAGTGTTTTAATAGGTGAACAATAGCGGTGCCACAGGCCGGTGGGGAGGGAAGGAGAGCGCTTCCCTTCCGTTAAATCGTTTGAAAAAGAAAAAAAGAAATCCCCGTTCTTCATTAGCCAAACTCCAGCGATTTTTTTTTTTTTTAATAGTATGTTCCGAGCCCCCACCCCAGAGATGAACTTTGGGGGCAGACACCGGGCCGGGCCCGCTATTGTTCAGAGCACACGCGTGGCCCCACGCCGGTGGGAACGGAGGAAGATGCTCCCGGCGCTCGGCCCGGAGCCCCCCACCCTATCCCATCCGCCCCCTCGGGGAGAGGGGGGGCCCAGCACAGCCCCCCTCCCCCCAGACACCCCAATACCCGTGGCTGGGGATACAGGAATGGGGGCGGGGGGGGGGTGCGGTTCTTCCTCGGTGACACGCTCCGGGTGGGGAGCAGCAGTCGAGGCAGGGCTGGGGGGGTACATGGGGATGGGGCCGCTCCTACCTGCGAGCTTGAAGGGCTGGCTGTCCCCGCTCACCCCGCAGCCCGAGGGGATGAGCGGAGCCGGGTTGACCACGGAGGCGGCGCAGGAGCCGCTCAATAATCCATCGATGGAGAAGGGGACGGAGGCGGCCGCCGACTGCAGCTGGTGCCCGGCCAGCTCGTAGACGTGGTGATGTCCGAGGGGGTAAGGAAAACCCACCATACCCCCGAACTGGGCATGGGGATGCTCCAGGATACGGCTGTCCATCATGGGGGCGGCTCTAGCGCGGGGGGTGCCGACGGGGCTGGGGCCGGGGGTGCTGCTGCCGGAGGAGGAGGCGGCGCGGCGAGGGGCTCATGCTGCAGGGCGCCCGGGCGCTTTAACTTTATCAACATCAGGCTCCCAATAATTAGCTCAGGCTGGGGGAATTTGGGACCAATAAGAAACGTTAATCGGTCCTGACGTCAGAGACGTGCCAGTGTGGGGAGCAAACGTTTTCCATATCGA
Organism: Caprimulgus europaeus; assembly: GCA_907165065.1. The sequence continues at coordinate 6,296,786 of OU015540.1, forward strand.
TTGCTAATTATACCTGACATCCAGCCTCAATAAACAATATCAGAGCTGTCACAACAAGACAAGGGGGGCTTTGATACGAACTCCAGCCCGAGGAGGGCGGCGGGGGCCAGGGGGTGCGGGGGGGGGAACTCACGGATCTGCCTGATACCCGGTTAAATACTAAACAGCCGGAGTTACACACACACACACACAGAGCCACCCCCCAGCCCTCCAACCCACCCACACCACCCCCCTTGTCCCCTCCCCTCTCCAAATCACTAATAGATTTCCCTTTAAAACATTCACCAGCGTGTTGTGGGGATTTTTCACCAGAAATGCTCTACTCTCTGAACCTTTAAAGTGATGTTGCTCCAATTACAGAGAGACATTGAGCGGCAAATAGACTGATCCAATAATAGGAGATTCATCATCCTCTCTTTCCAGAGCTGTCACATTGAATTTAAAACTACAAGCCTTTTCATCTCCTCTCCGGCTCTATAACAGGGGAGAAGGGAGGGGGGCAGAGGGGAAAAATGGGGGGTGGGGGGGGGAGAGAAGGGGAAAAAAAAAAAAAAAGGAAGAGCCGTTTG